>OZ018401.1:61209207-61237483 GCA_963969585.1 Drosophila helvetica
GTCGTTGGGGGGCGAGAAGCCGTAAAATAAAACGTGAGGGAGTGCATCAGGTAGATTATTAAAATATATTCAGAGGAAGGAATGTTCCGGGGATCTCAGTTTCTAAATTTGTCGCATGAAAAATTGAAATTTTAATGTCAAAGAAAATAGGGAAAAACGACAAGGAACTCCTCGTCTCGTCTCGTCTCGTCTTGTCTAATTGGAAACTTCTCTCAAGTTTTCATTAATAATCCGAGGCGTCGGGGCTCTGGAGAGGGCAGACAACTGGGCATTAAATCAATTAATTTGAATAGTTGTGCCAACATTTAGAGCAATTTTTCAGTGACATGAACGCGCGTGTCCCCGGAACGGAGGAACGGAGGGAACCCTTGACATTTAGGAGTTGCCATTGATTTGGGGGCGCGCGCACTTTTGTTGAGATTTATGGCTGGTGGGGGCGTGCGTCTGTCTGTGGGGCACGCTTCGCCGCCTGCATCCCATAATTAAGTGTCAGCCATGGTCTTGTGACTTTACTAATTCCAATCAGCAGCCAGAGAATCCGCATTGATTCCTCCTCAGACAAACCATAATGTTCAGATCATGATCCACATGGGCCTATCTCCGTCCCTCGCCCTCCCTCCTCTATGTGCAGCGTATGATTTATGACGATGTCTTTTTCGGGGGTGGGGAGGGGGCTGAGTCCACACATGAGATCTTTAGCTAAGACCAGGAAATGGTTTCAAGCATGAATTAGTAGGGTATTTTCTAGTACACAGAGAGTCCTAGCGGAGTCTGCGATATGTTCACTTTTAGCTTTAGGTTAAAGCTTTCTTACAATAATTTCTCACGATACATCATCTATCTACCATTCCGCAATGAATAATTTATTAATTAATCATGTAAAAATCAAGAAGAGCAAAACGAAAAACTTGAATTTTTCGACCATAAAACTTCTACAAGTTTTCCCCGTGCACTCGCTGCTGCGCTTTTACTTACCTCAGCATCAGCAAAACAAGAAAAAAGGGGAAAAACACCCAAAATTCAATTCAGCAAGATTAATGATGTTTTATGAGGCACTAAACAAAAGCCACCGAAAACCAACATCGAAAGATTTCAGACACATCACTCAGCCCAAGACAGTCGTCAGTCGTCAGTCGTCAGTCAGGGGTCCGTCAGTTCGTCAGTCAAGTCAGTCAAGTCGGTCTGCAGCATCCGTTGAAAATTTACCTTGGTCATCGCACAGACAATGGACAATGGGTGGCGTTAATAATTCATGTTTCAATTAATTGCCATTTTGTAGCCCTTTCCCCCGTCCCCCGTCCACACACAGCACCGTCATCTGCATCCACAGCCTCATCCTCATCCTACGTCCTCCGTCCTCCGTCACAGTCTCATTTCTCAGCCAAAAAAAAAACAAAACAATACAAAAAGGTGTTCAGTCAACACCTTGACCAACCCAGCCAAAGGGCGGCGACGCTCTGTCTGCCAGTGAGGATGAGGATGACCAGATAGGTTGTATCTTGTATCTTGTATCTTTTTCGTGGGTCTTTGTGTGTGTGTGTGAAGTGCCAAGACGAATTTCAAGTTTTTGTTTAGCTCTCAGGCATTAGGATGATTAATCCTTCAGTTCTTGTTTGGTTGCTTTTTATGCGCAATTTGCTTTGATTAATTTCTGTGAGACATGATCTTCACTATTCATGAGCTTCTTCAGCTTTACAAATGAAGGGACTGACTCTTCTTTCTTGCGGATCAAAGGGTTAAGCTAAGCGGAAGATATGTGTGTGGATAATGTGGTTATTCTTCTCATTGATTCCTGTCATGGATGGCATGGCGGGTACAGCCAACATATTTTCTGTCAAAAGAAAATCCTATCTCTATCGTATCAGTAATATAGCAATATAGAGATTTGGTCGAGCAATGATATGGGTTTGCAGATTGCCTCAAGGATTTCATTTTTAAATAAAATTAAATATTTAAATTAAATATTCGGGGTTTAGATATATATGTATTAAAAACTGTTTTTAATTCGACCCATTTTTAATATAAATATACAACACTTTACAGTTAATAATAATGTATAACATTTTTAGGTAATTTATTTTAAATATTAAATATTTGTATTATATATATCAAAATATTTCATTTAAATTTAAAATATTAATATTCAAATGTAAAAATGTATCTTCTTACAATTTCCACATTATACAAGGTTTCATTGAAATATGCAGCGATTTCACATCAATTCCTCAATTAGCAATTGAATAAGCCACTTTAATTTATTAGTTCTGTAAAGCCCAAATGCCTTTGACATTGGCTTTGGCATTGACATTCCTCCAGGCTCTGCCAAGCGATTTGTGAATATTTTCAAGTACCAAAAAATAATAATAAAGTTTTGGCGCCCATAAATTCCCATTGAAAGGCTTAAAGTGCCGCTCGGGCTACAAGACAATCTCATAAAAGACATTACAGCCAGCGGAGAATAAAAAGCCAATCAAAGAGAGACAACAACAGATCCACTTGAACTTGAGCTTCGGCGACAGATGACAGACGACCCAGACCCAGACCAGACCAGACCAGTCCAGACCCCCCGAGAAAGAGATTCTTTGCCAAATCGTGCGTATAACTGCGTCAGCGTCAGCTTCAGCGTCAGAGACAGCGACAGCGACAAACAGAACAATTTACATATTGACAAGGCTGTCAATGCTTATTCGAGGCAATTCATTTCAAGGGGTTACGGATTTCTTTGTGTTTGCGCAGATAGCCACAAAAATGCTTTGACATAATGCAATTTTCAGACGAGCAGCATACGAAGAGAGATGTGCTCCGCTGTTCCGATTGCATCTGTCAGATGTCAGTGATGCCTGAGCATATTCCGACTGTCAGAGGATTTTGTGTAAGGTAATATCCACTCGAGAAAGTCGTCGTCGCTCGTCGCTCGTCGTTGCTGCTCCTGTCAGCACCTGATTGTGTCTGCTCGCATTCGCTCGGTGGGAGAGTCAGATGTAATTTCTAGTCAAAGTCGCACCCAGAGCTCCTCCTCCTCCTCCGCCTCCTCCCCATTTGGAAAAGTCAAACAAATGCAGTTTAACACTTGCCGTCTCCAGGCGCCCCAGCCCGAACTCCTCCCAGTCCCAGCCACCGCCTTCAATGTGGCGTGTAACTGAAACATGCAACATCCAATGCATCCAGTGGGGCATCCCACCAAAAAAAAAAACCCCCTATCCACCCAAGCTGGCTGACTGACGGCGCACACATCCACATTCTCAGCATACAGCATACAGCATACAGATGTACATCAAAGTAAAACTTTTTCTATATAAAAACGCACCAGGGGGTCCCGTCCGATTCGGTTCTATGCTCTGCTATGCTCCGTGCTAGCTCCACTGTTTTGGCTATGCCCTGAAACAGATGAGAGTTCAATGGCACATTACGTTCCTTTTGGATCAAACTAGTTGGAGTTTGAATATTTTTAATAACAAAAGTATTTCCTTAAAGAATCCTGTTAATATACCCAATAAAAGATTTTAAATTCTACACCAGTCCACCCTAAAAAAGTCGAATCAAATTTGGGTTACAAATGAATATTATTATTGAGAAAAGTAATATAATAAATCAATTAATAATTTCATCTGTTCTTACAAATTATTTTTTATAAGAAATGACTCAAGAAGCAAATATTTAAACGAAATAAATTATAATTTATATTCATACTTCTTCAGTTAAATAATTATCAAATATTTCGAATTTAGCAAAAGATATTATTAAAGAAGAAATACAAATTAAAACAAAATCCACCAAATTAATGTAAAGTAAAATTCTGAATAAATATTCACGAATTTTAATCTCTAATTTAGAAACCGAATGGTCGGTAGACCACAAAAGTCACCTTACCAATTCAATAAACACTCAAGTGTCAACTGGTGAGGTCTCTACTCTGTGGAGAATCAATAGCTAATCTTTCTCTCAGTCAGCCATCGGGAAAGGGCATCCAATATTCCTTTACCCGCACTACCATTACCCCACTCTTGTCTCTGGCTCCCTTTCCTGTTGTGTCGTGTCATTTCTGTGTGTCGCTTTCTTTCAATTGAATTCTTTCCTTTCTATTTCGCTCCCCCGTTTCCTGCTCCCCGGCACGCACTCACTCTCTGGCGATCTGCCTGGCTGTTCTATTCGTATGGTGCTCGGATGTGCTCTTATTTTTCGGTTAGTGCTTCAAACACCTATGCCGCCGACATCGTCTGGTGGGGGTCTCTGCCGCCGCCGCCGCCGTCGCCTTTTCTTTCGCCTTTAATTAGCGGCCCGATTTATTTATTTGTTTACTCTGGTTCTGTGGGTTTAGGGCCTGTCCCAAAGTGACTTGCTCGTTATTGGGCTGCTCGAGAGATTCCTGGGCCGGCTGGCGGATGCGATTGATGCTCGGTGCTGTCCGATATTGAATTACATTTGATTTGAGCAGCAGCAAGAATGTGGCCTGGACCTGGCCAATGTTTGTTCAATAAACATTCTTTGTCTTTCGGAGGAGATTATAAATTAGTTTCGGTCGGGAAATGAATGCAAAGTTTCTCCTTCTCCCAATGATTTGATTAAAATGTTTTCCAAGAGCAGGAAGAAGAGAAGGCAATAAATGTCCAATAAAAATATAATTATTACTCGCCCGCCCGCCCACCTTATGTCCGTGTTCCCAAGGCAGTTTATCTTGGGTTTTTATGTGTGTTAGTGCCCGTGACCGTGCTCCCACTTCCACTCCACTCCCTATCTGTGCTCTATGTGGAAGGACGAGTCCTCGGTGGTAAGGTTAGGCCACTCCTGCACATAAATTTAACCGAGTGTATTTTATATCCACTCCCTCTCTCTGTCTCTCTCTCTCCGTCTCTCTGTCTCGCTCTCGCTCTTCTCATTGTCTCACCATTTCTATTCCGTATAGTAATTTTATGTGAAAATTTGTTTATTAAGTGGTCTTTGATAGTTTTCGTGGGCAGTTCTTTCCCGGAACAGTTTAATTTATTGCCCATTTTTTTTTTGTTTTTTTCGTGGGGGAGTCGCAATTAAATGGGTGCGGTTTGCCCATTAGAAGGCATATAAATTTATCTGGCATTAGCCCTGATTTGTTTTCACTTGAAGTTCCTTCCTTTTTTGTACAAGTGTGATATGTTTTAGGTTTTTTTTTGGGATTATTTTTCCAACGATTTATTTGTGGTTCTTGTGCTGTCAGCACTTCAGTCACATCAATTTATGGGTAAACTTGTGTGAAAAAAATCATCCCCCTAAGACACCAGCTAATTAATTATTAACATATTTCACTTACAAATCTAGGTAGAAATTTTCTAATAATTCATTCAACTCCACACCTCGTCGTGTTGCTCATCTCTGAATTTGTTTTAAAATTTGTTGTGGAATTTCATGTTGGTTCCCTCCCATCATCCCAGAAGAGATGCCCACGTTTTTTCTGGTTCTATATTTAACGACAAATGGAGCAATAAAAAGGCGTCACCTTGGCAAATGATCTTCGGCATGTGGCAGGCTGGTCTGGTGCACGCAACAAAAAGGGGCGCCCACTTGAGGCGCATGCGGGGATGGAGGTGCCGCAGGAATGGGAGTGGTGCCATCGAACACGTGGAACAAGGTGATCTTTGAATTACACTTTTGTTTGCTTCTCTATTTGCGGAGAAAAACGCTCCCCAGCAGCGTTCTCAATGCCTTCTTCCGGGCATGTGTGGCAGCTGCAAAGGCTTAGAGGGATGCCCATTCGGTTTGATCATCTATCAAATGCTGATCCCACAGACTTGATTTCTAGCGAACTGGGAGCACAGTAGTTATATAATTTTACCTACGCTGGAGCAATATCCATATTTTCCTGGATTTTTTTTAAATTAAACTAATTTAATTAAACACTCCCGAATCCGTATCCTTTTAACATCCCCACAATTCGATCCGCTCATGTCATAGGCTTCATTCGAAGGAAATCCATTAAAAAGGCCTTGGATCTTTTATTTACATATTGTGTATACCTCTATTTGTTGGCATTCACTTCTGAACTTGCCCCAAGAGGGTTGAGAAATTGGGACTGGGACTTACATTTTAATTAATATTTTTCTGATATAAGTTTGGTCGGTTATTGAGCAGAAACTAATCCAATTGTACTTGGGCAATTGTGGGATATATTTATCGATATATTCTTAAAGCAGCCCTCGCCTGCCCGATTGCATTTTCCATCAAAAAATGAATAGATATGGAACAAATAATAATGAAGAGTGAAGGAACCAGGAAGAGATAATTTTTGATCCTCGTATACGATTTTATTGAATATTGAAATAGTCATTATGGAAATGGTTTTTGCAAGTACAATTTGTTTTAAAGACATTTGCTAAATGGCCATGGTGATACCAATCGTTTATCAATTCACATCTATAGAATTTCCATTTCAAAACCATAAATCAAAGGAACGATGATATATGAACATCACATTTATTAACTGAAAGGACAGCCCATCTATGCCATATGCAAGTGGGTCAAGGGACCGGGACCGGGACCGGGACAGGGACCTCTGCAACAACCTGCCAAACCACTCGACCAAGTGCCGCCATCCCCTTGACCAGAAGGGTTACGCACTGCCCGATGTCCAGTCACACAGCCGGGATCCCTTGGCCATTCTCGAGTGTCAGTTTGCGGTCATATTTCATTTCTTTGCCAACTCGTTTTCTGTTTTTTGGGCGATTCTGTTCTCTGGGTCGACTTGCGGTTCGGTTGTGTGGTTGGGGGGCCACAAAAACAATGCCAAAAACCCGTCTTGAAGTGGCATCCGATGGACATTTACATTTACATTTTTATTACAAACAAATTCGTTGCGGTTACAAATGCGTCAATGCAAATAACATTTTTTTAAATAACGGAACGCACTGAAAGACCGTCTTGATAAGAAGAGGAGGGCTGTGGGGTGGTTCCGTTTCTGTTTCTGCGTCTGTGTCTGTCCACTGCCGGGGTCGCCTTCCTCCTGTCAGGGCCAGTACAAATTACTCACGGTCAATAAATCATGCCGCTTGTCAAAATAAATGCATAAATTTCCCAATAGTCTCCAAACAACCAACAGAAAATGGAAGGAAGGAAGTCGAAAGAGTTTATCCCAGGCTCTCTATCAATTGAATCGGTTAGTAAGATCTTCGGGGAATTGGATTTGTTAAGGGCTTAACGGGTTGGTCAAGCAAGTCAAGGCAAGTGGAGACAGGTCTTTTTTTTTGGGGTTAGCACGAATATGTGACGAGATATCCTCGGGTTTTCAATACCTTCCTATTGGAAATCTTTTTAATAATTAATTATTATTATTATTATTAATATTACTTAAATACATTGTATTCAATATCCATGTATATCCTGTATTCTATCTTGTATTTGGTGATGTCTAAGGAACTTCTTGAACTTCCATCATTTGTATCGCCAGGGTATCAAAACTTCGATGTCATTCTCACCCAACACTTTCTTATCGGGGGGATGGTCAAATGGTCAATGCTTAGGCGTTTATAATTTTTCGATTTATAGTCACATTTATTTACCGTTTGCCCCGATGTCCAAGGGGGCAGAGGGAATAAGTCAAGGAAATGATTGATTGGCCGAGAAGTGAAAGAAACCACCTCGCCACCGCCCCAAAGGAGTTGTGCTGTCCTCGATCCAGCTGCAAACAGGACAGGACACGCACAAGCCAGAGCAAATTTGTAACAATAAAGCGTTAAGTCTTGGCCGTCTTTTGGGAAATTCGCAATGCCCGGCGAAGGACATTGAAGGGTTAAGGGGCAACCGGAAACTTACTAAACGAGTTGGAAAATGGAAAGGAGAAGGGCATAAATGATTGATACCAGGCACAGAGTCACACAAAAATTACTCAATTAGTTAGGCATTAGCCTACGAGGGAAAATCATTAGGATGAAACCCCTTCCCCTTCCCCTTCCCCTTGCCCACCACAAAGACTTTCCTCTGACTCTGGATCTGGGTTGGCTGCGGCAGCGTAAGTCCAGTGGCCCCGTCGACAATTAGGGGAAAAACTCAATTGAGCATTGACCACAGAACCTCATTATAAACAATTTTCTTTATCACCACACACAGCAGCGGGAAGGCAATGAAAACCGAAATGCATCAGGAGAGAGTGAGAGACACAGAGAGAGAGAGAACGATTTGAGAGCCCATAACATTAGAACCTTCTTAGACACTTTAGACCAAAGAAATTGCTGCAAATCACGGCAAGTAAATTAGACAAAATTGAGGCCTGGGCCTGGGCCTTGGCCTGGCCTGGGCCTGGCCTGAGGGATCCGTTTGGTAAATTAAGTAAAGTACACCCCGGAGTCCCGCTTCTCCTCCATTAACATATGAAGACGCGCCACGATTAACCGCAGACAGAGGGACCCGGGGGGAGGTGGGGGGATGGCAGACAGACACTCGATGTCGCCGACGTCTTCTGGGTTTCTGTTTCTTCGGTTTCTTCTTCTTCTTCTTCGGTTTTCCATGGCAATTAACCGGCGCTATACTGCCAGAAGGTGGGGGTAATAGCCAGGAGTAGGAGACAGCGAAAGGTTGTAGCAGGCAATGGGTTGTTGACTTTCTGGGGTTCCAGAGAGGCTCGGGCAGCCATCTATCGCCTAACTACCTGATAGCCATATGGTTCGCTCCGAGTATATTTTCAATTCAATCAAGGGTTCTCCGCTGCTGAAGGCAGCCCATTGAAAAGCTATCTCGTTCTTTTGTGTTGTTTCAAGCTCCAGTTCTGTCGTCTCGAATGCCTCAAATAAACCACTCAACGAACAGATACATTAGCATTAACCTCTTCGTGCAATTAGTGTGAAATGAAAAGCACTTGAACTGTTTCGGGCGCATCCTTTTGTCATCATTTCGGATATTGTTTGTCAAGAGCCAGAATACCCTCGAGTGTCGGAAGAACAAATTGGCCATGCTGCTGGCGCCGCGGCGCCCGCCTCCCTCCCATCCATCTGTTTCCCAAATCTGCCAAATACAGAACTCAAAACTTTGGCATTGACAGCTGAGAAACACTCGAGACAGACACAAAAAGCTGCAATTAGCAAATGCAAACACGAGGCAGCACAGCAAAAAGTCTCTCACGTTGACGATACCAATCCGCATGCCAATAGCCATGGCCAGAATGGATACATATTTACTGCACGCGTGTGTGTGTGCGTAACACGGAGGGCATTTCGCTCTTTAAAATAAACTTATTAAGCTAATTTGCTTAATAATTTGCCAGTGCTGCAATATGCAACATCATTACGAGCAATTTACTCAGTGCCTAAAAAAATCACTCGAACAGCAGCAGCAGGGGCAGGGGCAGGAGCAGCTACTGGTTAATGCATCAAAGTAGGAGTATTTTGCAAACAAAAAGGTGCAACGGAAAAGAGGCAGTGGCAGGCGAGGGCTGCCTTAAAAATATATACCCCATAGGAGCCCAAGTACGATCGGGTATCGGATACCGAGTTCAACGATAGATCACAGAAACTGGACTTTTTGTATTCCGAATCGGAAGAGTTATCACGTATACGCCAATTTAATCAAAAAGTCTAAAAATTGCAGTTTTTTGGCACCAGTGGGAGGACCCCGAACTACTGGAGTCCCTTATTAAAGTTCTGAAGGCAAATGGTCTTACCCAACAGAGACGCTGTAAATTGGAAGGGGACTGGGAAGGAAAGCGTGGTGAGTGCCTTCTCTGGAGTGAAGTTATGCCGAATTACGAATTACGAAATTAAAACAGTGTATTTTTTACCTTTTTCAAAATCAAAATTGAATAGACAAGTAATAAGCAGATGCATTTTTCGAAATCGCAGCTAGAACTGTTCAGTCCACCCTCTTGGGGCAAGTTCAGAAGTGAAACCCAGTCAACACCTTGCCACAATGCCAAAAATAAAGGCATGAAAAAATGTTAAATAAAAATCGCAATGCATTCTTAATGGATTTTGTACGAATGAAGCCGATGACATGAGCGGTGTGGAGGGGGAGGGTTCGAGCTGCCTCCCAGACATTATGTGGGTATTATTGTTGTTTGTTTTCAGAGGAGCTCAGCACCAAAAAACCCCAAAACCGAAACCGAACCCGAGCCCGAGCCCGAGCCCGAACCCAATCCAAACCAAACAAACAGCGCCAGAGGAGAGGAGCCTCGGCATTTTGCAATATTAAAACCTGCGGTCAGGTCTGGATCCAGGTCTGGGAGTGTCTGAACTGCCGTTGCAGTTCCAGTTGCAGCCACACAGGAGGAGCTACGGGAGAGGGCCAGGCGAGGCCAGCATATCTCCCTGCGCGTGGCCAAAAGCGTGAAAAATGTTTCTGAAAAGGCAGCGCATTAACAGCAACAGCAGAAACCATAAACACAAAAAAATGGAGACAGAGAGGAAAAAACACAAAAAAAAGTGTTAATAACACTAATTTGTCTGCGGTCAAAATGGTAATTCTTGTAGATTTTTCTGTGGCACGAATGGAGTGGAGTGGAGTGGAGTGCAGTGGAGTGAAGAGTAGTTCGTTTTCCCCTTTTTGGTTTTTGGGATTGTATTTTATTTTTGGCTGCTGTGATTGGCAATTGTCAGGCGGGCTTCTGGTCAGTAGGCGAAGGTGAAAGGCGAAGAGCCTGCAGATAATGAGATGTAAACGACCACGAGTTTCCGAGGCATTTTCGATTGTGGCCCGAGCATCTGGATACACATAATTGGGTGCCAATACACCAGAAATCTTCGACAGGCCCCAAAGGAACTGCAAACAAGAAAAGAGGTGCGAAAAGGGTCAAAAAGCCAATTGGCAGCTGAGAGTTTGTTTGGCTTTAATGTTATCCAACAGATTGGCCAGACTTTAATGTTTTTGGCTGGAAATTATTCCCACAAGCAACATATGCAAGTCTTCCAGTAAATGATCGGCTCTTTCTCTTCTAATTAGGCTCTCAAAAAGATGTTCGCCAGAAGGCAACAGGCATTGCTCAAGTATCATTTATTGATCGTTGAAATTCATGTTTATTTAAGGTTTTTTTTCTTTAAGAAACTCCAAGAACTTAAGGTGGGAAATCAATAAAAAAAAAACATTTCAAGAAAAAAAAATTAAAAATATTCACATTTAAAAAAAAGATTAATTAATTATCATGGCTTCTTAGGACTATTCCGGAAAATATGTTGCTTGAGAATCGTGAAGTTATTGGTTTTTAAAGTTGTTTGTTAAGGAAATTAAACAAATTTACTTTCAGTCGTCGGAAAAATAAACACAAAAAAAGGTATTCTTAGGCTTCAGATACTTCAGATAAGGGCCCATCAGGCTGGCCTACTGATGACCAACAATTTAAGATCCAGGAGAGAAATCTACAATCAGAGATATAATTTACAACCGATTAATCAATTTTAATTGCATTTCGTGTGCAAAATCCGCACTTACATGATTTCCAAACTCGTAATTAACTCTCATTTCCAAAGCATTATCGGGCTTAACGCCATTCTTCTTTAGAATTTTAAGGGCCGGCTCAACCACATGCTTATTGATGCCTGTACAGCCAAAGAAGTCGATGAGACGCAACTTCTTGCAGGTGCGCAGCAAATGCAGAACTCCCGAGTTGGTTACATTTATCGACTCTCGCATGAACATCTCCTGCAGGTGATCCAACTTGAGGCAGCTGATAAATTGATTATTGATACCGGGTAAGAATAGGATTCTCAGTCCCTTCAGTTCCGAAATGGTCTTCGCATCATCCGTATCGATGGTTCGATTCATGTAAACCAATCCAAATTGCCGCAAAGTATTGGCGTACTTTGAAACCGATTTGCCAAAAAACTTAGAAAGTGTCATAGTCGGAAGAATCTCGCCGATGCCCAGCTGTCTTAGATTCGGGAAATATGCTAATTCGGATTGCAAAACGATAAAAGTGATGTTCAAGGTCTCAATATTCGGCCAACATTGATTTCCCTCCGGCTGTGCTGGACGATTCACAAAGCCGACCTTCACTCCCAGGAATAATAGGTTACTCAATGAGCCAAAAAATAGGTACACATCGATCGGCTCACGATTCATTATTTGCAATGATGTTAGACCATGCAACTCATCGACTCGATGCACTGGAAAAGAATAGCACCGTAAAAACTGAAAATATATACATACACATATGAGCTATAATCTGCGAAAACTTACAATCCGCGTTGTTGAATCCAACCAGAACCAAGGTCTGCAGCAATGGCAATTCACGCAACGTATCGACGAAATCAACAGAACCAAAATCGTTCCGAAAACTAATCCTGCTCAGCTTTTTCATCGACAACAGCATGGGCGCGATTAGGGCCCAGTACTCGGACCGCACTGGAATTGTTAAATCCTCAACATTGGGACAATGATCGGAGGCCAGCTTCAGCAGAGCCACAGCATGGGCCTTGTTTCGCAAGTCAATGAGGGTCACAGATGCCCCCGAAAGGTGCAATACTTTTGACCAGTACGAAAAGGGCATTTCGCTGCACACGATTTCTTGGTGAGCGGTGGAGGCGAAATGGGCAAAGCCATTGGCGAGTATGGGATGCGCTTGGGCCAATTCTACTCGGTCTTCGAATTGCTCAATTTTCCGAAATATCAAGCTGATAACCTCCAAGGGAAGATCTAGAATATTCTTCATGATGGACACTTTTTTAACACAAATTCTTCCGAAATACAAGCGAGACTGCACACCGATTCACACCAAAGCACATTTCTTGATTGTTGCCTTCGCATTAGCTATGGGTATTCATGAACATGATTTTTATTTGTTGTATGTAGACTGAAAATAGTTTTTAATGATGAAAAAATCAATTACGAATATAAATTGAATTAAATTAGGGCAGTTAAATTGAAGATTTTTATATGGAAATTGTACAGACATGTGACAAATAGTAGGGACACTTGGCTATTATTATTTTCAGTTACTTTGAAGTGATGCTAATTTTTGTAAGTTGTTTTATGTTTGCAACCTTAAGCCTAATACTAAGATTAGCAAAGTTGTGCATCGATCGATCATATTCGTATGGAAACGATAAAAAATCATTTTTTTTTCAATTAATGGATACGAAATAAATAGCCGATTAATACTGGAAAGCCAACGATACATACTTCAAACTGGGCACGAGCAAACAAATAATAGGGACACGCATATAAAATATACTATTTTTCGTTTTTCTAAGCTTTGTTTGCTAGTAATATCCCATGTAAAAACCTGTATGAATGTATTATAATAGATTTATTGGATTTATACAATTCATTTATTCTCATTGCTTCTATTCTTTCATTTGAACAAACAGCTAGTGGGACCATATACACAGCATCATGTAGCGGAATTCTACCAGTCGATACGGTATTGCTTCATATGGGAAATACTTTCCTATTGATCAAAAGTGACCGTTAAAATGGTATTGTCGTTTCGCCATTAAATTCCTGAACAAGCTAGAAAAAGTCAACAATGTGAACGTTGGTGGAATGTCGCAGAAGGGGTTAAAGGTGACTAAGCACCAGGTGGAAGCACGTTCGAAGGTTAGGCGACTAAACCCACCCAAGCCCGAAACCATCCAAGCAGTAAGCCATCCACGAAACTATTTTCCTTAATTTCGCCAATGTCAGAGACAGCCCCGGGATGCGGGTGCATTTTGTCTTTGCAGCTCTTGGGCCAAGGGGTTAATGGGTATGGGACTTGGTAACGTGTAACTTATGGCTAAGTATGCCCATTCAAGTTTGTAGTAAGGTTATTATCATAGTTTTGCCACTCCAAGAGTGTAGTAGCGACAATTTTATTTAATTGGATTCTATGCGATTCTCGAGAGCGTGTTTAATTGGGCAGAAATGCACACACACTGTCCCAGGTAAAAGTATTGGCGGTATTTTGCTAAAGAGGGAGTAATTATGTACCTCAAGTATTTATTGAGAATAAATGGGGTTTCATTTGCAAGCTTAAAAAAAAGAATTTTCAGATATTTTATTTTATTTTTATTAAACAACTCATTGATGTAATCCATACGCCATAAGTCCAAGATTGTCCACTTAAATACATTGAAAAATTATTCTATTTAATCATATAATATAAATTAAAGCACATTTTCAGTGCAGGATAATATACGACTAAACTATTTAGGATTTGAAACTTTGGAAAGGAACTAATAAACAAAATACTACTGGTACTCAGTACGGTATATTTGGCTTTTTTGCTTGTATTATTTGAGCAAGCCGATCAATAATTCTGTGGGTGTCTCAATTTCAGATAGTTGCACTATTCCTGCTGCGCAGCACAAGCCACCTGACTCATGTTTGAATTAGAGCCCATCACAATGGGGCATAGCATAGCACCAATCCGCACTTTCTGATGAGCGGAATATTCTAAATTTGGCTGCTAATCGGCTGCAAGGCAAAGAAACGAAGCTGGTGTGCATAAATGGACGCTGTACTTGCTATGATATTAATTTGTATATTTTTTAGTCTAAGAAATAAGAGAAACAATATTATTTAAAAAGCTTATCGATAGTTTTATAGTTCTTCCGATGGTTAAGTGCAGTCACTAAGTTATGCAAGAGGCAAGAACAAGACAAACTGAGTGGAATTCGTTGAAAAAACAAAACAAACTCGACCACCAAAAAGATAAACTCGATCAGAAACCAAGATGTCAGATGAGTCAGGTATTACAAATTCTATATTGTATATTTCGCCAGCAGTATAAGTAAATGTGGGTTGAACAAGGAAACATGGATGAGAACATTCACAATTGCACATTATACGTTTCAGATTGATACTGGAGCAGATGTCAGCTGCATTCCATTGAATACTTCTAAGGAGCTAACAATATATACATATTAAAAACGAACCCATACTTGTCTTAACCACTTGCAATGGAATATTGATTCTCTAATCAATTAATTAATCAAATTTCGCAAATTTGCGGAATGTAACAAGAAATTCTGTAGCATTTGAGTGGACTGATGAACACAAAAGAGAACTGCCGGAGTTGACCAATATCGTGCTTAGGAATTCCGTATTAACCTTATAAGATAAGTCCAAACAAGCCATATTTCTAGCAGATATTCCGATCCGCACCAGAGATCTTGCGGACAAGCTCAACCCGTTATTTCGTTTAAGAAGACAGTA
This sequence comes from Drosophila helvetica, assembly GCA_963969585.1. NCBI lineage: Eukaryota > Metazoa > Arthropoda > Insecta > Diptera > Drosophilidae > Drosophila > Drosophila helvetica. The sequence goes on from OZ018401.1 coordinate 61,224,292, forward strand.
CAACTGCCTGATCTTATTTTCCAGACAGCTTCTGATGCTCCTTGTGTGGCAGGCGAAGTTCCGGGCGGATGTTCAGCGTGACGCCAATATACTTGTGTTCCCTTCGTTGCCCCAACATCTCACCATGCTGGAAGATCCCATGCCACGTTCCTGTCTTGAGCAGACTTCTCGGGGTTGAGGCCTATATTCCATCGGCAGGCCCAGTTCTAGTACTTCCTTAGATACGTTTGGAGGTTGTCCTCGACGGTACAGCCGTGTCATCTGCGAATTGTGCCACTTTGAGGGTTTGTTTCGATTACAACGCATGGTAATGTACTTACTTAATTGTCAGCTTATTACATACTGGATTTTGTTTACATTTTGTATGGAACATTTCGATATTGTTCATACAAAAATACTAAAATCCCGTTTAAAAAATTGGGGGTGGTGGCAGGAAATGAAAAAAGCTTCTCGGCCTATTCGCCTATCGGTGGAATCGAACCACAAACTCAGGGACACGAGATTTGTATACATTCGCTTTTTTCCGGTTTTTAAAGTTATTTATTTTTATTTTTGTTCGTCTTGTCCGATTTGAAATATGTATAAGAGCGAATTGTTTTGTCTTGCAATAATTTTAATTTTCTTAAAACTAATCTGAATACCACATATAAGTGTACGGCTAAGACACACCCCATCTATCCAGTAGATGGTGGATGTATCTCTGTGGCGATAGGCATTAAATTGTTCTGTTTCTATGCTACTTTCCTTCTCCTGCATTCCACCTCCAATTAGGTCTCTTTAAGTCATCAGAAAATGTAAATTTCTTCCCTGGGGCGGGGCCCTAAAAGAAAGCTCCTTCAGTAGCTACCATCAGCATCATCAACATCATCCATGCCATATCCGAATGCACTCAAGCATATAGAGCCATAAACACAGGCAAGCAATGACCACACATAAACGATGGACCAGAGTTCCAGGGTCCAGGGTCCCGGTCACCCCAAACAATGAGGCCATAAGGAAGAAAGAACGCTGCGCTCCTCCACGCACTCCACTTCTTTGCACAATCAAATGGAAATAATTGTGGTAGCAGTGGCTATGGCCGTGGCAGTGGCAGTGGCAGTGGCAGGGCAGTGAGTGAATGAGGACCAGAAGACGAAGTGCTCCGCCGCATTGTGTGGCGGCAGGAGCTGGACCATACTCGTCGCACTCATTGAAGTGTTGATGCATCCAGCGGCCTATTGATGTGGCAGTGGCAGTGGCAGTGGACAGTGGTTGCATTTCCCGTACTCCATCCCCACATCAATGATTTCTTTATTGAGCACAGATCGGAGGAACTCCACTGGGAGACAGAACAGAACACAACTAAAGAGAACTCTGCCAATTAGTGCGTCTATCATTGTCGATGGGAGTAAGGGCATTTGAACAAAAGGGATTTTGTGGTTAGTTAGTGGCTTTGCTTAGGCTGCCCATCAACAGGGGCTAAGCAGGCCTTTGCTTAGAGAATTTGCTGCTTTGGTAGGAGCAATCCAAAGGCAATGGACAGGGCAGGGACAGCAGGTGAAAGTATCCTTACAGGGGAGCATGAATGTTTATGAATAGGAGACCGCAGATCCCTTTATGTTGTGTTGTCCCTTTAAGTTTCTTTGGAAATAGCTAGCCCACATCCTAACCTAACCCTAACCCATAGCACAGAAAGGAGGGACCCTCCGACCCTTCCACTACTAAACTAAGATCTCTGAAAGAGAGAGGGACAGAAGAGGGTCGTAGATGATATGCAACCCCTTCCATGGCTTGTGCTTAAGAAATCTTTCCAAACAATTAAGCGCAGCATTTGTGCAAACCAATCCTTGACAATCCCTCCAGCGAAAAGAACTCCTTTTCCTCATCTATGAGAAAATGCCGACGCACTCGACTCAAAACCAAAAATGAGATACGAAGGGGAGAGATTCTAAAGGAATTTCTCAAGTGTTTTTTGTCGCTACGAGTTATGCAAATTTTCAAGTCTTTACACAAAAAACACACAAAAACCTCCCAGCAAGTACTCGACGGAATGGAATCTAACCGAATTTGTTGCAGTACCAAAGTAACAATCACTTGCCGGGTACGCCGCGGAGCAGGGCCATGCGAAGCGTATGCCACTTGTGCACAGTACAGTTACTGTCATTTGAATGTCGACAAAAGACAAAAAAAAAAGAGAAAAACCAAACGTGAATAGCCCGGCGAGTCGAAGCTTGAATACCCTTTATAGAGCCCTCCCATATAGGGTTGAAAACAGGATAGCGTATAAATATTCTCTCGAAAATTATGCCAAACATTTTCATCCACGGACAGATGGTCAGTTGGTAAGTCAACATCAACCACCACCACACACAGCCCTGACATTCTGGCAGCTCTTCAGGCCAGCTCAGCTCAGCTCTCGTCTCGTCTCCCATTCAGTCAGTCATTCAGTCACTTGGTGAGTCAGTGGGCTCTGGCTCTGGCTCTGGCTCAGGCTCAGGTCTCTGGTAAATATGACAGTTCACTCGCGGCATCTTGAACCCTCATTGCGGCCAGTCTTTTTGGGGGTTGCTCGCTCGGCCAGACCGCTCTGACTCCCGTTCAATAGACACAGTTTACCGATTGACGGTGATGGTGATGGTGACGGTGACGGTGACAGCGATGGTGACGGGTACAGTTTGTGCATTGATACTGTTGTGGTGGTCGTCAATGCCGTCGAATGCCACTTGGGTGCCGCCTCACCGGGAAATGAAAACGCAAAGGGGCGGCTCGTTGTAGCGGCAGTAGTCTCAGACCGGGGGCCGAGGGTTATGTGATGATATATCACAATGATGGGTAGAAGTCTTTTGGAGATGGTTTCAAAGGTTTCAACCTTTTTTTGGTTCAGTATTGTATTACCCAAAAGAAAGTAAAAATGTTTTCTTTAACAGATTTGTTTTTGTATTTTATTAAATAGGTACATGTATATTAAATATATCTCACTAAAGTTTAAATATAGCTACAGTTATTTCTAAACTATAGATAGTGGTTCTTCATAGTTGAATGACACAGGTTGATAGATGGTGAAGATGGTGACCCATCGAAATGTGGTGCAATCCATCCATCTCTACCGCTAACCTCTCTTCGGTCAACCCTCGCAGTAGTCCATTCAGATAGCGTTCTTCTGTGTGGTGTGTGTGTGTGTGTTCTTGTTGTGGGGTAAGGCAGTTTGCTACCCCCTGGAACAAGGGCTGTGTGTCTCTCGTGGAGTGTGTGTTTCGGCTGGATTTAAGCGTTAAGTGGTTATATTGAAAATATTGTATTTACATCAGTAGGTGATTACACAGACAGAGAGAGAGAGAGAGAGAGAGAGAGAGAGAGCCTTTAGAGAGCGTTGACGATGACTCACCCGGGGACAGGGGCCCCCGACGAAGGATATTGATAATTTCATTAGACCATTGACCGGAGCACAGAGATCTATCTGCGTTCTGGATGAGCATAATTGCTGCTGAAATATTTGAAAGGTGTAATCAGGGTCTTCCATTACGACGGGGGCAGCGATAGGACAGGCTGGAGTGGGTGTATTTGGAAGTGGATGTGGATGGAAAGGACCTTATCTGCGGCTTGACTTTGATGGATGCCAGGGGTGGGGTTCAGAGGATTTTTCAGATGGAAAGTGTTTGGGCGGAAGAGCTAGGAAGTTGACAAGGTTCTTGAAATATAATTATAGTTCGAGGAGGGTGCGCGTTGGTTGCTGAAGACTTCTTTTGATTGATGGCAAATTTTGTTTCATAGCTGAAATAGTTTTCTTGTTGGTCAAGTTTAAACATCTTCAACCTTTAACTTCAACCAACTTCATAAACTGTCTCGGTCCCCCTCCCCTCCCCTCCCCACTCCCCACAAAAAAGTTCATTAAGTGAGTCCAAAAGTTCGCGGTCCTGTTCCCCTTGGAAACCCCCATAAAATAGGCGATGACTCGAAAGACCTACAACCACAAAAAACACGAGCCCGCAAAAAGGGGGAAGTTGCAACAGAGCCGACTCTTGTGGGGTTCGCGATGCGGGAGGAGGAGGAGTAGGAGTAGGAGTAGGAGAGTACGGACTGACTGACGGGTGAGGGCGCAAGGATATTAATGATTTCGCGCTTGAATTGCAACAGCAATGTAATAACAATATATCCATCCACCAACACACAGACACACACACACACACACACACACACGCACACACACACACGCACTGCGGTCAAGCTGTCAATTTTTTTCGACAACAAAAAACTGCGAACTACATAAAAAAGTACGAGTACGAGTGGGAAGCCCCTGGCAGCGCCATGGGGTTTCCCGTTCCCCCTTAGACCGTTCGGCGCGTTGCCAACGCAATGACAATGCAGTATCAGTATATATATCAGTGCACTTTTCAGTCGAGGGAACCCTCGGCGTACACATGCACGTGTACAGTGCGTATCGTAAGTGTGGGTCTGGTTGAGAGTTTTTTTCAGCGGATGATTTGAGGATGCATCAGGTACAGCATTTGTCGAAACAGAGATCTCAGGGATTGTAATTTTCAAATAAAAATTATGATATATCAATTATGTTCTGATTTGCATTATTATTTTATTTATATTTTTAATTGTTATAATTTAAATTTAATTACAATAATAAGAAAATTTTAAATAAAAATTAAAATAAATAAAAAGCTTTTTTTTTAAACTCTTTTTATAATCAAATTTGAAAATAAAAATATTTTTCAGAATGTTTTTGTGGCTATTTTCGATTTTGATTTTTTTTCAATTATTAAATTACATGTTTTTTGTAACAATTGGCATATACAAATTCTCTCACCAAAGTTCTTAGTTTTGGTAAATGATTAAAAAAAATAATGACACGTATCAAATGAACAAAAATAAAACCCACCATCAATGCACTCATGAGACGTACTGTATGTCAGGCAGATATTTTCTGTGTTTTTTTCCAGAGTTGATCCGGACTTTTGATGGTCATCTCTTTGCATCCCCTCAATTTGGTTGCTTTGTTGGAATTTTATGCACATTTGTGTTTGTTTGCCAAATGATTTGCACAAAAAAAATTTGTTTTTCGGATTGCATATTGGACAAAATCAATGGGAGGAGGAGGAGGGGAGGGGAGGCGGGCGGTGTTCGAACCATCAAGTTTTTTTACATGAAAAATTAATTGAGTTTTTTTCTAGTTGACTGCATTTTTAATGAAATCGTTAGGGTTTGCTTGTGTTCTGTGTGGCACTGCACTGCACTGTGCGACGAGCCTGTCATGTCGATTTTTTATTCGGATGGTCATTGCTGTGGAGATAATGCTCTGGGGATAATGCCATACTAAAGACCCCATTCTCTTCAAAATATATTGGTTATTTTGCTGCAATTATTTGCACAGTTGTTTGATCCAGCTCTCTCACTCCATACCAAAGTGTGTTCAACTGCAATAGAAAGACTCTATAAATCCGAGAAAGAACTGATAAGCGGGCCATAACATGTCACCCAGCTATCACGCGCAAAACCTGTCGAAGACCGAGACTCTGTGCTTTATGGCCACTCAAAGGTAATGGAAAAGGGCAGACTTAAGCCCCATAAAACCCAACAAAAAAAAGAAAATATTTGGACAAAAGCCACAGAATTTCGAGCAAAGGAATGCAATTAGTGGAGCTAAGGAGAAAATCTTTCCAGGAAATAAAGTGTTCTCCAAAGAAAGACATAATTGCCACACCAAAAAAGAAAATGAAATCGTAAAAATTATTACGAGAAAGAAGCCACCCAAAAAAAAAATTAAATTAAAATTTATAGAGGTAAACAAGAGCTAAAAAGAAGACAATTAAGTTGAGGCCCAAAAGAAATGAAACCGTAAGGGGATGGAGAGATAGTTTTTTTTAATAAAAATCTATGATCTACAACAGAATTAGCCCTACAATAATGGAATAACGAAACTTTTCCCGGAATGAATGGATCGCCGATCTTCAATCAAAATGTGAAATGAAATGTTTTTAATGTAGTTTTAAAAACTTATAATTAATGTGAAACGAACTTTTTATCACCACAACTTGATCTACATTTTGATGGATATGCCCCCCATTCCGATTCAAACCGATCCGAGAAGAAGGTGCCATAAAGCGTTGCGTTCCATCCTACCATCCTACCTTCCTCCCGTCCTCCGTCCATTGGGTCCATTGGGTTTCGGTAATTTATTAGCTTTTGACCATTTGACCACTCGTTGGATGTAGTTTGTCTTTCTCAGTTTACTGATCATCAAATTGATCAAAAGTGTGAGGCAGGGGCCCTGCGTGTTGGCATTTTTCCCCATTCAAACTTCACTATTTTTTATGTTCCGCCTAAATGTGTGGTAAACTCCATCAAAAGAAATAAACAGAAACACAAATGGAAATATGTAGTAGTTTATAAATTTGTTATGGTTTTTTTTTCGTGTGAGCAGTGCAGTGGAAATTCCTCTTTTTACCAAAATTGATGATCAAAGTCAAGATCTCTAAACGATTGCTCTGAGGAATTTGTACAAATCTGTAATAAAAACGTTCTTCGTATAAATAAATGCAATTGAGAGATTTTTTGATGGGATAAAAGGGAACGGTTCTTGTAGCTAGTGTCCCAAGTGGAATCGTTAGCATAGAAATAAAAAAAAAGACAGAAATTATATAGGTTTATAAAGGCTCCATATTTCATTTGAATACAAAACAATTTAAAATAAATATAATATGTTTTTAAAATTATATTCAATATAAAAATGAAAATATTAATTTAAATACATTTGAAATATTTGTAATATGAAATGTATTTATTTTAAATATGAAATATATTTTAGCAAATGTTTAATTTAAAGTTTAATATTTGGTATTTTTCATTATTAATATATACATATTAATAATGATACCAAACTTCAATTATTTTTTTTCATCAAAGATGTAAGCATCACAAATAAACCGTTCGTTGCTGTTTAAAGCTTTCGAATCTTTCAAATTGGTTTATCATCATAGTTTTCGAGCTCCTCCCACCAGACGCACAGCACGTGACAGTGTAACAAAATGTTGACTGGTCCGATCTTTATCTGAGGCAACGGGTCATTGTCGTTCCTCCGGTATTACAGACAGTCATCGTCTACTCCCACATCTTTCGGGGATCGGATCCTACGCAAGCATCCATCCGATCAGAGGCGCGTGCTCTCTGGCAAACCCCCGCAGAGAGTTCACAAGAGACACATCTGCATCTTCACATCTCCAGCACATGCCACACTTCATTTGACACGAAACAAAGATGCTGCTGCCTCACTTTTTGTGTCGCTCTTCGTCGTCGGGGCTATTAGAGGAAAAAATGACCCAAAAAATTGTAGTTGTTTGGAGAAAAGAATATAAAAATATGGAAACACACAAGAGATGAGGAAAAATAAAGTGCGACCCTGCCACCCAGTGTTGCAGGGCCACAAACTCGACGCGCAATTAAAACTTTTCATGCACATCAACTTTCACTCGAGCGAGAACCCCGCCGCCACCGACTGACTGACTGACAGCGGCAGCGGCTTTGCCCCCTCCCTCCTGCGCCCCACCATAGATCCCCCAAGGAATACACCCGTATATGCATGTCCATATATATGTATATGTATATGTGAAAACATAAAGAAAATAATATTTTTCTAACAACCGACAGGCAATCAGCGAGCGGCAAACAAATTTTCTGTGGAAAGATCTCTTGAAACAAGATGATCTTCGGTGCAGAGCCAGCAACAGCAACAGCAACAGAAAAAGAAACAGAAGCTGAGGCAGAGGCAGAGCAACTGTAAGCAGCAGTCGAGGCAGCCCCCACATGTTAGGGCGGCTCATGCCACAAGTCAGCGGCAAGTGTCAAGTGTTTCATGCCACTTGGCAAACGGAAAAACGAAGGAAAAACTGAACGAAAAAAAAGAAATCCATGTAATGCCGTTCTGTGACAACACTTGAGGCGCTCTTGGACTTGTCAAACCAACCGCATACGCATATTAAATGTGTGCGTGTGTGCGTTTGTGTTTGCCTCCACAATAAATCGGAATCTTTTGGGGATAAGCCCAATGGAGGCTCATTGGAGGAGGCGGGGGGGAACACTCGAAGATCTTTTTACATTTGTTTGATAGGGAATTTTGTGTATCAGCCTAAATTATTTCTTCCAATTTATATCAAGGCGATATGTTTCTACTTCCGGTTAGACTCATTCGCTGCCCAGAACCGATCTGTGTGTAATCTCCAGATTCTCATCACAACATATTCCCATTCATGTTCTCCTCCATTCATTCTCCGTTCAAAAGTCTTTCCATATTTACAAATATCAAACAAATAAATATATTTTTCCAGCTTAAAGTTCATTAAGATCCCATAAGCTACCGTTCAGCTCAATCAAATGATAATCACTACAGAAAACACACTTTTGCTGCCACAAAACTAACTGTTCCACTGCCGCTGATGGTTCGTTATCAAGTCTATATTTATATGCTCGTATGCTTCCCCTCCGCCTCCAATCATAATAATGCTTTGACTTTATTTCTTTTGTGAGCAGATGTCTCAGATGCCTCAGGAGACGACCCCATGCGGGGTCTACTATTAGCCCAGCCGCTTATGACGCGATGCCAACACCATTTGGCCAGAAGACGCGGCTAGGAGAGGAGATCGCTGCCAGCCCTCCCCATAATTTCTATGATTATGTTGAGTGCAAAGAGCACACAGCAACGATCCACTCTGATCTTTCTTCCACTTGTCTGTCTGTCTCTCTGTCTGTCTGCCTCTCTGTCTGTCTGTCTCTGTCTTGGGGTCTCTGTCTCTCCGTTCTGTTCTCGCCTAATACAACAGACCCGCTAATGCTGATGACGATGACGATGAACACGTGCAGCAGCGACACCAAAACAACAAAAACACCAACAACAACGATCGTTTCGCATAAAGTGCAACTTTGATGACTCTGAACGTTTTATGACAAGATCAGGGTACGCCGTACGTGGGTTAACGCAAGAGTTCTTTAAATTGTGGAACATAAAAAACACAAATACAAATATAATTACTCCTGCCACATCTTAAAGCACTAACGACTACTTGAGCCCTCCGATTCAAGCGATTTTCTCGAAGATGCAGCTCTACATCAGTTCTATATATTTATGGAACAATCTTACGGAGCTTTTAACAAATAAATATAAATAAATGTATTAAAATAAATAATACAAATAAATAGGTACATATACAAATAATATTAAAAATATTTTAAAATAATAAATACAAATATAATAATCCATTTAAAATATATATAATAAATATAAATCAAAATAAAAAATTATTTATGTTTAATCACTATTATTATAATCACTATAACGTAATCTCTCATAAAAAATGCAATCAAAATGTTATTGTCAAAGTATTAAATTTATGTCCATGAATTTCTGCACAAATTCTAATAAAAATAATAAGTGGGTGGGATATAGCATAAAATAGAAATAAATAAAAACATTAGTCTCTGGAATAAGAGGTCTTTCCAGGTAATATCTATGCATATTGGTATTTATATTCTTTAATAATAATAATTTTTTTATATAAATATATATTTTTTTCTATTTTTTATTTATTATTAATATTAGAACTTCTTACACCTGCGAGAGTGTAGTGACTCCTGAGGTGACCCTCGTTTGTAGCTGTCGCTGCAATTCTACGGCTCTGGGCCTCCGCTCATCAGGCATTTGGACACAGTGTGACCGACCGCCCGACCCGGCGCTGCTGCTGCTGCTCGTGCTGCTTCTGCTGGCTGGCATTTGACATTTGATGGCGTGCGCTTGTCCCATAACCATTTCTTTAAGCTAATAACAACAGCACCAGCACAGAGCACCAACAATCATAATAAACTTTTCATCTTTTTATGTTATGTTAAATATGATGCTGCCCGTGGAATCGTAGAATGGAATGGATCGTAGAATAGAGCACAGAGACGCACATCTGGAGACACTTTGTTAATGGTCTCGCGCGTCTCCCCGGCTTCTCGATCGGAGTGTGCCCGAGCGCTGCATGTGTCTGTGTGTGTGTGTGTGCTCCCCCTTATAAGTAGTGCTGCTGCTGCTGCTGGGGTCCCCCTCCACGATGTTTGTTTTTAATGCTACTAAAAACAGTTTTTAAATGCAAATTAATGTAGGCTCTGGTCCAAGTTTTTTTTTCTTTTTTTTATTTGAAGTGTTGACTGACTGACTGACTGACTGGGGAGGCGGAGCAGGGCAGGGTGGCGCGGGGCGGGGTGCAGCAGGTTCTTGCCTGTCTATTGCGTCTGTGGTGATCCGATCCGATCCGATCCGATCTGTGCTCGCCATGTTTATTTCTTGTTCTTGTCGATTGTTATCTTTATGAAATTTTCAGTCGACTTAATTGCATGCACACACACTCTTTAATGGCTCTTGAAATTGAAAAGGAATGACGAGCAGAGAGCCCAGACCAAATGAAGCCGAATGAATCTCCTACCAAAAGGGGAACCAAAAATAGACCAAGAAAAAAACCAAGAAGGGCGAGGGGTTTTACTGCTTATTAAATGTTACTCAAACTTTCATTCGATTCGTCGTACAATTGCCGGCAGAAATATTAAAAAATATTTATAAGGAAACGCTCATCTATCCATATAAAAACCTTTTCTACTCCTTGGCTCTCCGTCTGTAAGTTATTGCATATGCAAATACCAAAATAAAACACCCAAATAAATTGAAAACCCCGAGTAAAGAAAAAAATCAAAAATACATTTGTAAGTACTTTTGGAAATGCAATTGAAATTTGTTTGACAACGAAGATTGTATGCTCTAATCGGAGGACATCCCTTATTTATGTCCTTATCCCTTCTATTCAGAGGTAGGTAAAAAGGCATAATTTTTATGTCAATTGGGACATGTATTTGCTACCTTTTTTAACGCTTTAATTTTATGAAATATGCAATAAGCCATTACATTTTTTTGGGTTAAAATAATTGCATAATCTAAGGTAAATAGAATTAGGAGTTTCCTCAACAGGTGCTTGACAGATTATTCCGCATTTTCAAAGCAATGCCCAATATTTACGAATATATATGTAGAGACCATCTGTAGAGGATCTTATATCACTATTAGATATTCTACAAATCTACTGAGAAATCATTCGGAACCCTAGCACTCATAGAGTGTGAAAAACAAAGCTCAAATGCCACAATAGAGAAAGCGATTTTATGCCAACAAAAAAAAACGAAGCATGCAAATCAGTTTTGCTCCTTTCTTTCTTTCTTTCCTCAACAAACACACACACGCACACACATTCGAACACACCCGTAGAGACAGTGAGACACAACCCATAAAAATCATTCAAGCGGCGCCAGGCTATAAAAAACCAACTCAGATCCAGGAAGGCAAAAACCCGACACAAAAAAAAAGGAGGAAAGAATCTTTGGCTCGTTGGCTGGTGCTTAAGCATGTTCCATGCGATTCTCTTCGATGGTACCAGGACCAGGACCAGGACCAGGACCGGGGAGAGGGTGATGGTGATGGTGAGGAGAATCGACTTTCGGGTGTCTCTTTGGCGTGTGATTAGCATACGCAGTTTGGCATGACACCCTTTTTTTTATTATTTTGTTGTGAGGCTCTAAGGGGTTGCATTATAGGGCTTATCAACTGACTTTTATTCGTTACACAAGTCATCTCATCTCTTCCTCTCCTTAGCGCGTTAAAGGGTGCATCTATAGAAGTTCCTCTTATTTTTTGCGTAATTTATATGTAAAATTTGTGTGCCGCACGTTATTGGGTTTGGGTAATGCGTGTGTTGTAGCAACGATTTCAGAATCGTTGACATTATGTCAGATAAGTGAAATTACATGTTTTGTCGATTTGTTTACAAGAGACTTATTTTTATTTTTTGTGTTAAGGGGGTCGTACTGGCAAGAGGGTTTCCTGGTAAAGGGTAATTATTTAAGCTTTTTATTTATATTCAAATTGTATTAAAAATATAATATTTATAAAATATATAATAAATTTTATAATAATAAATATGTATATTTAATATATATACAAATTGTATTGAAAATATAATATAATACAATATTATAATTATTATTCAAATATATTATTTACTAATAATAAAAGTTATGCATTTGTCGCCATCAAAACCTGAATGTAAGTGTGTACGTATTTTTTTCACTACTCAACCTCAGGTGGGATCGATGAAATCATATATCTTTACACATATGTATATATGTAACCATTATTAAGATACACTAATAGCTGCTGGGTATTTCATACATTTTTGTTAAAAGGATTGAATATTTTGCACTTAAATGCCCCTTCAACTCAATAAAATCGAACAGAAATAGCTTGCAACTCCTCATCAAGGGCTCTCGAATATTTCTTAAATGTTATATGCCACTTCCATTAGTCTCCCATTGAATCCTTTTTCACCCCTGCTGCATTTCCATAGACCAGACCGAAATGAGTTTGCAATCCCCAAACTGTAAGAGCCATTCCATTCCCTTGTCCCATCCCTCCATCAGTCCTGGCCCGGCCGACTCGTGCTGTAAAATCTGGCAAATGCCATTTTTTAATTGAATTTTCATTACATTTCCGTTTCGACGGTTGCCCCTGTCCGGGGCAAAGCCACCGAAACAATTTAATAACAGGGAATCAGAAGTCAGTAAGTCTGTCCAAAGATATTTTCCTTTTTTTTTTCCATTTTATTTTTGTGTTGGTGCAAAAATATTTTTTTGCTGAAATGTTTCCATGTTTTTCTTGGTTTGTTTTTGGGGTTTTATCATGCAACACCGGCACCGGCGGCGACACGAAAAGCCGCTTACGTTGCACATCCCTGCAGCAGCAGTCAAGAGGATTTGATTTTGGCCCTTTCGTTTTTTGGCGTTTGTTTTTTTTTACGATGATTAAAAGTTATCTTAATGTCAGCTAGGTTTACGACAATGTTGTCCCGGTTGTCGCTTTTGGCCAAAGTTCCAGCAGGAGAGTGGGTAAAAGAGTGTGACAGAAGTCATTCAGTTTGGGCAATGAAATGTTTACTCTGGAATGGTTTTAATTGCGTCTAGCAATGGCATCTTTAATGACTGATGACAGGACATGATCTTAATGGAAGCGGATGGAGATTGGATGAGGTGTGGTGTGGTGTGGTAAGGTAAGGTTGTGCCAGATGCATAATCCTTTCTTGTCAATGAAAAAGGTTTTGGTAAATGGAAAATAAAGAAAAAGCCATCGAATGAC